>KV875099.1:1125370-1145508 GCA_001879275.1 Coniochaeta ligniaria NRRL 30616 | reverse complement strand
CACTCATTGACCTTAGACCAGTTCCTGGGTTTTAGTGGGTGTGGGTTTTGATTGGGTGCAGTGGGTGGAAAGTGGGGCCTGTGGGTGGAGTGTGGCAGAACCCTAGGAACTGTGGCTGAGACTCTGAGACTAAGAACTCCCTAGGTACCTCTACAGCTAGGAGGTAGCCTTGACATTGAAGATTGCGAATATAAGGCACGCGAGAGGTACCAGGACCGCGTAAAGAGCTAGTAGAACTTTAACCGTCCATATCGAGCTTCCCAGGGCTTACATACCAGATGAGAGCCGATATCAGAAGACAGGCACTTACTTCACTCTGCTCCTTCGAAAGTAAATTCCTCTCTTACTACACGGCATGAGTCGAGGTGAATAGACTAGAAGGGTACGCATGCCTGTCAGCCCTATGTCGGTTGGAAACCAATCGCGAAGTCTCATGTGAACAATTAGCTGCTTGAGGCTGGGTTAAAGGTCCAATACCGGACGAGTAGCTGATGCGGCTCTTGCATGCATCGGTCGTGGGTTGGATGCATCGTTGGAGGTATGGGGTCATGGATGCTACCAGTTGCTAAGGGTGCTGCCACGTACTGCGGTAAGTCCTAGCGTCTGACTAAGAGCATCTAGGACTCGGGATGCAGGTTGCTCAGCACGTGACTGGCCTACACTTGGTTGGCTTGTGATAGACACTTCCAGGTGGTTGCCACTAATAAACCAGCTGGGGACTTACACTTACTTCACTTACTATTCTTGTTTCTCCCATTTTATACGTTGCTAACCGCTCTTTGAATCAGCCAAATCATTATGGGGCAAGGAGCGACTGTGGAGCTGACATTTGCCTGTGAGGACTTACTACGTACTGTAGTCTGTAGGTCTTATTAGGCAGGCTGTGCTCGTTTTTCAGCTGATGCCTTCAACTGCCTGGATGATGGATCAGGCACATGCACCCATGTTGTGAATACCAGCACCTTAGAAGTAGGAGAATCCTCCTTCAGATGCGTGAAACAAGCCATATGCAGTCATGGCCTGAGTCTGCGGACTCTGAATGTATATCTCCATTGCTTCGAGGACAAGGTCACCGCCATCTATCAACTGCATGCAAAATGGACATGTCATGTCCCTGATGTCCCAGCTTGCAGTGACTGACACCGGTTCCCTCCCTGGCACCACATCGCCATCCAAATTTACCCCTGAACGCCCTGAGCCAGCACAAGCTCCAGTGGACAGGCTCCGCTAAAACCCGACCAGCCACGACAGAACTACAGCGGCCCTCCGCGATTTTTCGCGCCTGCCTCAGGTCACTTTGTTCGTTGTCTGTCCGCCTGCAACGCAGCCTGGCAATCTTTGTCCACTCACAGGCGGTCATTTCCACTTCCACTTCCTCCTCTTTCTTCTTCAACAACTCTGTTCCCTGCCACCACATCACCCACACTCCCTCCACCCACCCACACGCCCCCCCCAAACCCGAACGCACTGTTGCCCTGTTGCTTCTCCAGTTGTCAATTGAGGCCGGGCATCTTTTCCTCCTAAACTCAAACCTTCCCCATCTCCTCTCCGCTAACTACCTACTGCAACGTCAAACCCGTGTCTCTGCCGCCTCTCCCTAGACCTTAATCATCCAACTTCCTCTCGTCTTTTCTCCTCTGACGTCTCTTTCCTTCCGGCTGTGATAAACACAGGAAGGCCATCTCTTGCCATTTCGACCGACAGCCACACTCTCTCCAGTCTTCAACCCCAGATACCCATCAGCAACCATGGCTGAGATCCGCCGAAAGCTGGTCATCGTTGGCGACGGTGCCTGCGGTAAGACCTGCTTGTTGATGTAAGTTATGGCTTCCCCTTGTTACATCTGGGTCGACAGCAAGGTCGACGACAGACGCCACCCACCCTCAAGAGCTTGCTTCGAACCCTCGCCATCCTCTGAGTCCCGCGTCATCATCGTACTGATTCGGTTTGCAGCGTTTTCTCCAAGGGCACCTTTCCCGAGGTAAGATAACCATCCTTGGCCATTTCCAGCCGCTTCTGCGTTTTGTTGTCGAATTCGTCATGCTCGCGGTCCGATTGCCGACGCCCCTTCGCCAAGCCCCAACGTCCAGCAACTCGGCACACTTTCAAACGCAGCTCCTGCTGCCTCGTCACTGTCTAAATCCGAAATAAAAAAAGCGAAGAGCAATGCATCGAGTCATACGACGTGAACCGACCATCTTCTGATTCATTGCAGGCGCTCTGTCGCCATGGCGCTTGCAGCAACATTCGATGTGTCCTTGACCGAGCCTTCTAACATTTGTGTCTGCAGGTCTATGTCCCCACCGTCTTCGAGAACTATGTCGCCGACGTCGAGGTTGATGGCAAGCATGTCGAGCTGGCCCTCTGGGATACGGCTGGTCAGGAGGACTACGACCGTCTTCGCCCTCTCTCGTACCCCGATTCCCACGTGATCCTTATCTGCTTCGCGATCGATTCTCCGGATTCCCTGGATAACGTTCAAGAGAAGGTCAGTTATTCCGCTTGGGGCTGGCAGTCTAGTTGAGCTGCGTGAGACTTGTCGTCTGTCGCGGATGTGCCTCTAGATAAGCTAACATGTGTAACCGACACAGTGGATCTCCGAGGTCCTGCACTTCTGTCAGGGTCTGCCCATTATCCTCGTCGGCTGCAAGAAGGATCTCCGTTACGACCAGAAGACCATCGAGGAGCTTCGCAAGACCAGCCAGAAGCCCGTCTCGCCGGAGGAGGTACGTGGAATCCGAAGTCGACCTCCCAACATCTCCGACTTGTGATGCTAACTCTCTTTGTTCCAGGGTGAGGAGGTTCGCAAGAAGATCGGCGCTCTCAAGTACCTCGAGTGCTCTGCCAAGACCAACGAGGGCGTCCGTGAGGTGTTCGAGCACGCGACGCGGGCTGCACTGCTCAACCGCCGCGGAGGAAGGGGTCGTGGCGACAAGAAGAGCAAGTGCTTAGTCCTCTAAGCCAACTTGCGATGCCTGGAGCTGTCTGCCCGGACCCTGCGCGCGTGGGTTGCGCGGGTAACGGTCGTCAACCCCCCAAACCCACCAGAACCCACCATCTGACCACGAAACCCTTCTCGAACTTGTAATCAAACCGGACGGCCGTCATTCTATGGCAAGCTGTCTTCTTCCTCGGTCTTCTTCCGAATGTCGTTGTTTTCCCCCCGGTGTGTGTGTGTGTGTGCGAGACGAGGTGCAGGAGGAGTGCGAAACTAGGGGGATTTTAAGGGTCTGTGACAGGAAACTGGAAATCTCGACGGAGCAGAAACTCTTTGCACTACCGCCTGCCACCCAGGGACGAGAGGTTGGGCAAGCAGAACTGAAGTCTTTGTTAACTCAGCCTGCATGGTTTTTAAGCTGGAGTTTGATACTATCGTCTCGCGGTCTCTTTTTTATGCGCCGGCCTCTCTCGTCATTGCTCTTAAATCCATACATGTTGACACACTGTTCCGCCTCTTGTCCAGACAAACAGGCACTCTGTCCTTTGTTCGGCCCCGTCAGTTTGTTTCCTACTTGTGTCCGAGACATTCAGTGGAAGGGACAACTAGAGGCTGTTGAATGGACTCTGCTCGCTTGATACACCGCTCTACCAGGTGGGTTGGGGACGTGTGTTCGTGATAGGGACGCCAATTTACCAGTGACTTTTGTGATCAGCGAGAATAGAAGATGAGAGCCCTCTTCTGTTGTCTATCGTCGGGTACGAGGTTGGAAGCAGCAGCGGTTCCGCCTCGCCAAGCAACTGGCTTGACAAGACAATCCGAGGCAAGAACTTCTTGTCACGCACGTATTCATCACTAGCATCCTTACAAATTCCTCACCTGCGTTTGCATTATATTGTGGTTCATGTGTGGCATTTCTCGGCTAATGGACCTTTCCTGCAACACCCTGAGCTTGACCTCGTAGTGACCGTAGGGTGAAATACAACCGCTCAATATCCCTTGACTCATATTGACTGGAACGAAACGAACGATGACCTCTCACTTCGGCAGCCCTCAACCTTCCGAGTCCACGTGGACGCACATCTTATCGAACTCAACTCCTCCCTGTATGAGTATGGAGGCAGCTCTAGTTGGGGCAGCTCTTGAAGAGAAAGTCAGCTTCTAATCTACCTAACGACAATGCCAATGTCGAAGAGTGGGAGGCAACCTACAGCTCCGCAAGAGCCGCAGCTCTTAGACGAACCGTCCGAGGCGGCTCCGCAACTAGGGCAACTTGATCCGTGCATGTTGATCTTGTGTTAAAAGGTACCGGGAGGAGATATCCTTGTAATAAACCTCGGGTGCGTGCTTGATCAGTGTTTTCGGAAAGTGAGCTCGGGTGCAGGGCAGGGTGTTTGTTATCTGGAGACGAAGCTCCAACGGTGACGAGGAGCGGGGTGTCAATTTATCTATTCTACGAAGGCTACCTTAGGTACGATAGCTGGACCACTGCAACTCGCTCGTGACAGAGGAACATGTATTTATTCAGCATCCGCAATAAGCACTGCACCTGTGCGAAGCCCCCACTCTTTGGCATCGCGGGACCAGGTCAGCTGCATGTGGGCGACGGGAGTCGTCCTGTTAAGCCGATAAGCGAGACTTGGTTCCAAGATGCCCTTTGCCCTTGACACATGGGTTAAGACTGGAGAACCCTCGAGCGGTATTTCTAGAGGCCATGGTGACCCGAATGCTAACCGTCTTACAGGACCACTGTCTGTTGATACGTGTGCCGGCTGGACTCTGAGTACCTACTCTATGACAGGGCAGTGCTCATTCTGATATGCCCCTTGTAACCGTTCGAAACACCAGGGAATGATCCCGAGCGTCTATAATGCAACTTTCTCTTCTTATATCCACAGAAGAGGCCTTGATACGCCTCTGCCTTCTTCATCTAGATGGTCTAAATAACCCCGCAAGAGCTCACATGCACTGTTGCGTGCCTCCTTCTCCTAAGATGGAAACAACTTGTTAGCCTCTATTCCAGCATCACACAGAGAATCTCACGTACCTCTAATGATCTTCCCGACCGCCTGGAACAGCGTAATGCCCATAACAGCACACCCAAACGCCACAATGCCCATGGCAACATACGTCTTCCACGACCTCGTCGTGAGCTTGATGTAACACAGCGGCGGCAGGATATACGCCATGGCGCACGCGCTCGTCGAGCCGACCAGCTCAAACACGCTCCCCAAATCACACGTAAACAGGCTCAGCGTCATGGCGCTGACAATCAGGCTCGTGCTAAAGATGAGATGCAGGTTCATGTTGAACGGCTCGCCGGGGAAGTAGTAGTTGAGCATGACCTCGCGGCACACAAACGCCTCGAGCGGCAGGGTGGTGAGCATGTTGAGCCCGAAGCACAGCCGCGCCACGTTGACCATGGTGTTGTCGGCCGGGAAGTTGTTGAGCACGTTGCCGAGCGTCTTGTCCCCGAAGGTCAGGAAGCCCGAGAGGGCCAGCAGCAGACAGGCGACCATGGAGATGCCGGTCGAGTAGTGCGTCACGCGGGTGAAGCGGTCTATGGTCGGCTTCTCGAGGGAGCCGTAGATTAGGAGGGAGTTGTGGTGGCAGACGAACGCTGGACGGATCATTAGCATGACATTGCCACGATGAGACGGGATGGTTGGACCACGTACCAAATGATATAACCCCTATGGCCTGGAAAATCCCATCATTAATCACCAACTCATTCTTGCCAAACGAGCCCCTGAGCTCGCTAGGCGTCAACACGCCCTGCACGACGACCGTAACCACAATAACCCCCATGCTGATCAACGCGAGCGTACTCGCCTTGGCCAACTACACAACCTTGTCAGCTGGTCTCCCACACCACACATAGCAGAGGCAGTGACGTACCTTGGCAATATCCCTATATAAAGTAAGCGGATAGCTAACCCCCAGCAAGAAAATAACAATAACGCCCTTCCTGCCCGCAAGGGCACCCAGCACCGGCACGTCCCGGAGGCCAGGCCATATCGCAGACAGCACATGAGGGATCGTGTCTCCGACAATGACCCCAAACGCCACCATGCCGCCAAACGCAAACACCCACTGGGCGAGGCTGATGGCGACCAGCCCCGTCTTCCCAAAGCACTTCTCCACCGTGCCCTGGAAGGAGCTCGACCCGGACAGCTTGCTGTTGACCACGATCAGCCGTATGGTCCAGTCCACCACCACCGTCAGCCCGACCAGCAGCACGACGCCCGACACCAGCCCGGCCTGCCGGAACGCGTACGGCTGCCCGATGATGCCCGCGCCGATGATGCTGTTGGCCATGTTCATGAAGGCCGAGCTGAGGCCCGACCGCGGCCGGTGCAGCAGGTCCTGCGCCCGCGAGAGGTCGGCCGAGTAGTCGTCCGACGACGCGAGGGTCACCGAGGGGGCTTCGATGCCCGTGAGGAGGGGCACCCGGTGCTGCTGCCGGGGCGAGTCCGCGAGCGGGTCCTCGTCGTCGACGTCGAAGCTGTCGCGCGCATGGTGGTGGTGGTAGTGGTCGGCCGGGCGGCCGTTGGCGTCGTCGCCTACTATCATTGGCACGAGGTCGAAGCGGACGCGGTTGGGGGTTCGGGGCGTTCGAGGGGTTCGGGGAGGTTGTTGGTCGAGGTGCGGTTGGAGGGGAGTGGCGGGCGCGCCGCCTGTCGAGCTGGTGTTGGTGAAGTAGTCGCCCTCGCTGGGCGGTTCGCCTGGATGTACTATGATTGCATCTTCGTCGTCGCTGCCGTCGGGACCGGCGGCCAGGAGGCCGATGTCTTCTTCATTGCCGGTGGTGCTGTCTTCGCTGTGGTGGGCTGGTGTAGCGCCATTGGATCTGGCCTTGGCCATTCTTGGCTTCTCAGCACATCTTGTGTAGATGGGGTGCCAAGAGAGAGCAAGCCTTGTGTACTTGCGGTGGAGGGATGCAGAGGAGCAGCGAGTGTAGAGCAGGCCAGAGTGAGCATTCAAGCACAGCTCACTGCGAGATTCAAGGGTCCAGAACGAGGAATGAATAGCGGATGCAATTGTTGGACGACGTCATGTGATTTTAGCAGGGGGCGTTTGGCCGATGCGAGCCGCACCGAGCCCCTGAATTGGCAGCAGAGCGAACATCCCGTATTTCTCAAGTCCTTTTGACAGTTCTACAGACATAGACCGTGATCGACTTGTCATGGCCAACTATGTGCAAAGTGCTAGATTACATATATTATACTACAAATACAGGAGGAGCCTCTCAGGCTCTTTTCGTCCTTTCGTAACAGCCAATTCCTCTACCAGGATGGACTGACCATTGGATCATGCGTGTGTGCTGTTTTGGCTCCCTCCTCCTCGGGTATCATGTGCGTCGGACTGGAATTGTAATTCCATATGTCCGCTGAGTTAGAAAATCGAAAATGAACAGAAATGACAAAACGCTTCAGATGCTAAAAGTAATAAGGCCTGTGGCACGGTCTGGCTCTCTACCCGTCTCTGGGCGATACCAAACACTGCTCGTCCTGAGATGTGTAGGACGGAGCTTAGGGGGCGGGTCGTTACTGGTCCTTCGGTTGCGCTTATGCCACCATGGCAATAACAGCAACGATGCATATAATAGAGGCATATCTGTTGCCCTCAAGTTGCTCTCCAGGAGAGCTCACCGTAGGTGTTGCTGGCGATGACCCC
Organism: Coniochaeta ligniaria NRRL 30616; assembly: GCA_001879275.1. NCBI lineage: Eukaryota > Fungi > Ascomycota > Sordariomycetes > Coniochaetales > Coniochaetaceae > Coniochaeta > Coniochaeta ligniaria. Next base: position 1,137,893 of record KV875099.1, on the reverse strand, counting down.
GAAGTCTGGGCTACCGGCGTCTCTTGGGTCGCCGACGTCTCATGTCCGCTGAGTCCCGGAAACAACGTCGTAGAGGTGGAGCTACCGGCTGCCGGGGTGGTCATAGTCGCCACTGTAGTAGGACTGCTACCACTCGATGTTCCCGGAGGAGCCACGGTCGATGTTGAAGATGACGACGCAACCTGCGGTTTGCTCGTCGTTGTCGCCACTGAAGGCGGTGCCGGCTTGGCTGCAAATCCGATACGGGTCTGGTCAACATCGAAGACTGTGTACACGTTCTTCAGGAACGAGTCCCCGAGCAGCCACGCTCCTTGTACGACCGCCTGGCCGTAAAAGTTGCTGGTACATGTATCACCAGCTGGTGGTGACATCCAGTCCTTGGGGGAGAGCGTGTATGCGACACCCGAAAATATCACCGTAAGGGCCTTGTCGCTGTTACACGGTACCGTGTACAGGAATCCATCGCTGCTCTTGGCTCCAGGAATAAGCTTGTGGAGAAGAGCAACGTCTTCGGGTGGTCCAAACATGTACGACGTGCCTGTGTCGATGTACGCCAGTCGACCCTTGATCCCGGCTTTATTTCCATCATAGGCCATGTCGTCTAGTGAGATGGCCCAGTCGCCACCGGCGCTCGCCGAGACCGGAGTGTATGAAATATCTCCGGTATATTTGGACGCGTCGATCCCGCCGAAGGTCACTTCGCCGGTGTTGGGTCCATCCGAGTTGCGGCTCAGGGACACACTGAAGATATTTGACTTCAGTGCACTGGAGGATTTAATCACGTTCAGGAAGTTGTCCGTCGCTCCACGGCTCATCGACACGCCCAAGATGCCGTCGAACGGAAAGTGGGTAAAGTCGCCAGACGCATCATTGGCGACGCCAAACGACATCGACAACGACATGCCTGCCACGGCAAGCGTATCCTTCGCAAGCTCACCAGCAACCTTCCCTGAGCCATAGGAAATGGAGAAGGTTTCCTTTGTATCCGAGAAAGTTTTCGAATCCGACGGCCCAAAGGAGTTGTGGGTCATGCATGCGTCAGCTTTGCAGTCTGAGCCCATCACCCACGTCGTCCCGGCACCCGTGTCGAGCAACATGTACATCGGCTTTGCTGACGACCCGAATCCAACCTGTATGAAGTACGAGAAATCGGTTCCATCCTGATATATGCCCGCACTATTCGGCGTCGACGGAGGTGCAGGTGAGACAACTGAGTATTTGTTCTCCCGGCGCGTTAAGTCTGGCTGTTCCGGTGTCGTCCGCGACGGCTTGTACTTTCGAAGCAGTCTGCTCGCCTCTTTAGCAGCAGAGGCCGGCGGATTCTGGTTGGCCTACAGAGCGCCTGGGTCAGCAAAAAGGGCATCTTCCGGAGCCAGATATTTGAACCACTTACATCACGAACCCGCTGCGACAGCTTGAATGTATGCACATCCCGTGACTTTGGCTTTTGGGACTTTGAATCATCTCCGCAGACGTTGTTCTCTTGGCATTGCCATTCCGGGAAGAAGGGGAAGAAGGCGTGTATAGAAGCAACCCAGAGAGTCAGTTGCAGAAGGATGACGGTCCGCAGCATATTGTAGGTTGTGAGAGCACAACCTCCGCCGTTCCTTCACCACACTCGACGGAAATAGTGGCCCAAGATGGTCCTCCAGGGCGGTGAAGTGATTCCGCTCGGGGAATACCTCTACACGAACGACTGCCAGCAAAGGCAGGCGACGTGCCGTCGACGTGACCAAGAGTACCGGACTCTGGCACTTGGACGTATTAGTTGATTATATATTAGGTTGGCTGCATTGGTGGCTCGTATATCCAGAGGAACGCTCGCGCAGATGCTTTTGAAGACGGAAATCGGACAGAGATCGCAGAGACGTAGTTTGTTCGAACAGGCGAGACCCGATGATGCAATTGACTGGTTATACAGGCAGAAAACTTTTGGCAAGGAAAAAGTCAACAAGCAGACTATGAAGGACGTTCGCGTAATCCAAGAAACAGGGCGACAGGCGGCCGAAGAGGAGACAGAGCGAGAGGTTGAAAAAATGACGAGACCGACAAGCTAACGAAGGCTTCGATCAATGGAAGAGCAAGAGCAGTTGAAGATGGTCTCTGCCCCGTCGAATATGGTCGTAAGGAGAGAAGGAAACAACCTCGATAACCACCCCTATAAGCGATGGAGAGGAGCGGCAGAGGAGTCGAAGGTGGTCTAGAGGTCAGGTGAAGGAGAGAGGAGGACAAGATATGCAGGTTGGGGGAGTCGAGAGAGGAGGCTACGCTAAGCCGCGAGGGTAAACGGTGAAAGGGTGGAGGTTGGTGGATGGTGGATGCCACTCTCTGGTCGAGTCAGGACTCAAAAAGCCCGATTCAACCACTGAAGAGGCACAACGATGCAGCGGTTGTGGAGTGGTTCACCATCCTGTCTTGCGGAAGAGATGGCACTCTGTCTTGCGCTTGTCTTGCCCAGTGCTACACTAATATCGACCCTGTCAGTGCTATCGCCAACTTGGCTTAAGCTGCATGACAGCGGTTGCTCGGACTGGCCAACGTTGACAAGCGCCTGCAAGCCAAGGCCCACAGCAGGGAGCAGCACATTAGGGAATTCCTTACCTTCCACTCCCTCTAACCCCGTTTCTTGATGTCTTCAACAAGCCGCCACCGCGCCGAATGCCCCGAGACTCTTTGCGTCATGTTCTTGACGAGCGCCGAGCATGGTGCACGCGTTGTGCTTCTTGAACCACTGGCCGGGTCATTTTTGTGCGACTTTGTTTCGCGTGACCCAGTTGTACATACAATACCCTCTACATTGGATGTGTCCAACAACCGTCTTGACATGGAAGGAACGATCTGCTTATTTTAAGGACCCTGGTCCCTTGCAGATTAACTTCTTCTCATCTCATTGGACCAAGGTTTCAGTTCGCCAACCGGGGATCTGGCGTCTGTGTGTCCACCTTACTCCAGCAATTGTCCAGTACTGTGCGACGAGTCAAACACGAGGACGAGACCACCTTGAAGCTCTTCAGCCAGCCCACCAGATGCACATTGAGTCTGATGTCTGAGGTTCCTACAAGGCAATTGATCTCTCCTTGCCTCTGCATTCTGGTGATGCGGGGGGCTGAGAGTCAATTCGCTCCCTACTGTTCCCTTTCCTCCCTTCTTGTGAGCTGTCAACCCCCCTGAGTTCGGAGTGCTGACTTGACAAGGGTCTTTCGGCAAGGGCCAGGGGTTGCAGGAGATAACAACCCGGTCGTGGTTGAGAAGCCAAGAGCCGAACCAAGACGCCTGTTCGCGGTCCGGACTGCACTGTGTCCACCGGTGACCGTGTCCGAAAAGGATACACGGCTGACGGTACGGAGAATGGAGCAGTAGCACGGAGTCCGCGTTCACAGTCCTCGCTTGTTGATGTCTATCTTCTCACCTTCGCCATGGGCAGAGTCTTGAACCTTGGTCTTCTTTTACATCTGCATCTCAAAGAGTGGGTGTCGAGCGTTCTGCATGTAATTCCATGTTCGCGGCTACAAACTATGAACCCCGCCTGTCCGACATAACGTTACCATGCAGCGATGCTCTCGGCTGAATGACACCCAGTGTCTCCGATAGTGTCCTGAGAATGATATACTACGGAATACACAGCCTCAGTCGAGCATCTCAAGAAGGCACATAGCTCTAATGATCCAAAACAGCATGTATCATCGGACGCCTTGTGCGACTCGACGCTGTCGTCTGGATCAAAACAATCCTAAGTTATTAGCGCCCGACACCTCGCCGCCATACCAGGCACTGATCGTCAGGGGAGCATTCCACAACGCTGCCGTAGCGTCCTTGAAGCTACATCGGCTTCCTCCTTCCCGTGGCTGACATTGTCTGTCTCGGTTTTGATTCCTCGAGCGAGTTGTTGTTATCGTTGCCGGATATGTAAAGTAATAGTCCAAATCTCCCCAAGTCTTGGAAGACGCACCGCAGGTTCAGCCACCGGCACGGAGTCGATGCATGAGGCGGACGCTACTTTCAGCCGCCAAAGTCCGAAAGCCACTGTGATATGTCGATGACGAAAACCACAGCATTGTGAACTTGGAGGAAGTCGACAAAATCCCGCACGCAGATTTCAAGTCCCGGCTACTTTCGTATTTTGGCGGTAGACGACGCACCACGCTGCCCCTGTTCGTAGGACTTTCTTGGCCCTCTCATCTTCTATACCCGCTTCAAGCGCGGCGACGGTCCGCAAGAACTCGTGATATTCCGGCTCCCGCGAGAGCTTAGAGGCCGCAATGGTCCGCAGAAACACCCAGACAGACTCGTTAGTCCAGCGTAGGCTATAGGCCAGCCCCAGAACGTCCTTCAGAACACGTGATACAGACTCTTGCTCGTACCGGCCTTCCGTTGAGAGCAGACTCTGTAGAAAGGACCATCCCGAGGTGTCGTCGTGATGTCTCTTGCACCAATCAAGGACTGCTCGCAGCACATCCCGGCCCGTCTCTTCGCGATTCCAGTCCACGAGGGTCATCAGGTATCGGGCATGATGCCAGGCGTAATAATTCCGAGGATGTTTCTCGCCCGCCACCATGACCACCTCCGTCAAGTCTCTGAGTATATCCATCAAGCCGAACTGGACAAGGCGAGGGACTAGCCATCGACGGTGAGACCACAGGGTGGGCGATTTGTTGTGCTTGTTCAAAGGACTTGTTAGCAAGCTGTCGATGAACTTCTTCTCAAGCCGGACAAGCCCCCGATATCTCGTCAGACCTGGCCCATCCTCTGCCGAGACAGACACGAGAAGTGATTTCCGCAGGTTTATGGCCGTAAGGTACTCCGGCTGCATCAGGACGAGTACAGCCAGTGAATTGAGCTTCTCAGCAACATTGTCATGTTCGGCCGGAGCTTGATCGGCATCGTTCGCATGACTGAAAACTCCTACATCCTCGAGAGCCTCAAAGTAGGCAGCCCTAAGACCGGACTTGTTGACCGCAATGGCGGGGCCGTCTCTCAGTGCGAATACTCGTGGAGGGAACATTGTCTGTCCAAGGACCTCGATCTCCATGAGTCCGTCATGTGCGGCAGGGTCGATTGCATCGGATATTGCTTTCAGTGCCTCCCGCCTGAGCTGTTTGTCACCCAGGACATCTTCGAGAGGGCCCGGCATGATGCTCGCTCATATTCAAGCAAGATACCGAGAGCTGCACCGTTCTTGGATCCAGATTCGAGATATCAGCATGTTGTGCTCTGAAGTGTCAGTGTGAACTTGAAAATGTGATTTATCGTGGTAAACCCTAACCCTGCTTGTGCTTTCGTCATCTGGTAGCTTCGGTGGGGTGAACAGCTGGCGGCCAGCAAACATTACAGAGCCAGCTTTCGCATCAAAGCTCCAACGTCCTACATCGTTGCAACATTAGCGACAAACAAGATGCCCTCCCTTCTTGTCGTCATATTTGCTATTGAGCTGGCCGTACAAATCATCAACAACTTTGGTGCGGCAGCTATCAACTCGGTGGTAGGTGATGCAAAAACAACCTCTGCGCATCCGAAGGCTAACCACGATTCTGCAGCTCTGGCGCATCTACACATCCCTCCCAACCCAGCTTTCCAAAGACTATGCACAGCAACGGAAGCTGCAGGCGGAGTACCTTGCCTGTCGCAAGGAGCTGAACGGAACAAGCAGCCAAGACCAGTTTGCAAAATGGGCTAAGCTGCGCCGGAAGCACGATACTCTCCTGGAGCAGTTGGAGAAGAAGAGTACGACTACCTCTCATGTCATCGATATCTCGACTTTAGAAGCTAACCATGTTCGTTGCAGAGAAATCCCTCGAAGCCACGAAGGCCGGATTTGACAGAAACGTTACGGGCGTGCGATGGGCGTTGACAAGAGGGCCACAGTGGTTCCTACCGTTCTGGTACGCCAAGGAGCCGATGTTCTGGCTGCCCCATGGATGGTTCCCGTACTACGTCGAGTGGTTCCTCTCCTTCCCAAGAGCGCCGATGGGGAGTGTCAGCATCGTGGCATGGCAGTCGGCTTGCACGGGCGTGCTGACGCTGCTCGCCGACACGGTTGGGGCTATAGTTGGTCTTGTGGTAGGGTCGAAACAGAAGCAGGGCGTCCCCGTGGGAGCAGGAGGAAACGGTGTTGGTGGCAGAGCGGGAGAGAAGAAGACTTTGTAGTCAAGCTTAATGAGTAGCTTAGTTATACGGCCGGGCAGTTACTGAGGACTAATTCGCTTTGGAATCAAAAGTTGAGTTTACGGGAACGGAGTGTCTCTCATCATTAAAGACGCAAAGTCGGTCATGGCCGGAGCTGAAGACTTGCAACACGAGTGAGATGACTCTTGGCAGAGTACTTGGGCTTGTTCTAGGCATTCTTTTTGACTCTGACGACCACGGAAGAGTGATGGTTGCCAAAGCTTCGAAAGTGCCAACTCTGTTTCGAAGAGCATCACATGTATCACTCCGACATGGCAGGCGACTGTTGCAATCCGCGTTCTTACCTGCTGACCAGATAACCTGTAGTTTATATAGCAATGGGTGCTCGGTCACATTCTCGCATGATATGCAACAGTTGCGCTCATCTCGAAAGTTTTGCGATGATGCGAGAGAGGAAGAAAACGAGACCCCAAAATTCAAATTTATGTCAAGTGCAAGGCTGACAATCCGATAACGATGAATGTGGGGCTCTAAATCGTGGCCAATAAAACTTGCTTCACCACCTACGTCAGGAGCAATGGCAGCCTTGTTGTCATTCACTGCTTTGTCCATTTGCCAACTGGCCAGATCAACGACAAGCACCGACAAGACTCTGAACACATCTCTAAAGTTAGCTTTCTGTAGCACACCGCGTGAAACTAACATGAGAAGCCCATAATGGTCGCAATATCCTGGGGGACGTACGTATCTCCATCTTCGACTCCCTATCGGCGACCTTGAGCGCATCACTAACTCTCAGTCCAGCATCAAGTCCCTCGTCCTCTTCTTCGGACCGCTACTCCTACCGAAAGCAATAGCGTACTATCGCTCCGTCCGCGCCGCTCCATCACAGCACGGCCTTGCAGTCCGACCACTCTCACCAGTCGTCTTTCGCTCTCTCCTCGCCCTCCTCCTCGTGTCTCTTGTCTTCCTCGTCAAGACGCTCCCCATACTCGCTCCAGAAAATATTTTCCGCACAACCCAGTCACGCCTACAAATCCCAGTTGACGTCCTCTTCACACGCCTTTCCGCCTTGCGGCCCCTGACTGCAGCGGACACCACTCTCCGCTCCCGCTTCGTCAACCTCGAAAGCCGCCTTTTATACCTCCAATACGGCCCAGACGCCCTATCCACCTGTTCCTTCTGCACAGCAGACGAGCCGCGCTCCTACTTCTTCTACGCCCTGCCCTCCATACTGGCACCTCATCTCTTCAACCTTGCCATCCTAGCCTTCGCCACATCCTCCACCTTCGCCGGCCGCGAAGCAGCCTCCTGGAGACGTGCCGCGACGCTAGCAGCCATCACCCTCGCCGCGGCGGACGTCTACCTCGTCTCTACGAACCCCTACCAATCCAACGCGCGGGCACTGCGTCTCGACGAGATCGATTTCTTCTTCTGGTCTGCGCGCGCAAGACGGTACATCTGTCTCGCCCTGCTCGACGGAGCGCTAGGGTGCGTGCTCTACCTCTCCTCCACCAACCGCGCCTTCGTGGTCCCACCTACCCCCGCCGAGAGGGTCGAAAGTGCCATCAGGATACTGGGTGCGGCAAAGAGTAAGCTCAACGCCGTCGGCATCGTGAAGAACACGGCTATCCGGGACGAGGAGCTGCGGACGCGGACGCAGGCGTACTGGTCGCATGAGGGCGTGGTGATGCGGGATGTCATGGAGGAAAGAGAGGTGGTTGAGGGACTGAATGATGCGTTGACGCATAGGATCGATATAAAGAGCATCGAGAGAGATGCCGAGATGTATGCGGCCAACGTATTGCTGCCGAGGCAGGCCTCATCTTAGAGTGAAAGAGCAAGATCTTCTTTCGCACTCTTTAAATGTCACTGGCGCCGAGAGTTTCATGATACTATGCTGGAGAGCTCCCTTTGCATTCAGTTGAACCGCAGGTGTTGCCTTCCAATGCGCTGATACATTTATCTGCCTCAACGCCTTCCAAATGTTGTAAAATGGTACACCTATCGAAAACAGTGGCCGCTGATGGAAAAGAAGCCAAATCCCGGAATATATGGTATATCACACGCCACCAACCATACAACTACACTAGGGCCCGCCGCTCGTATCAGGCCTCGCTGTCGTGGCTGTCGAGAAGCTGGACACGCTACCCTTCCTCGACCCGGCCGTGCTAGCCTCTTCAACACTCTTTTCTAGGAAGCCAGCCCATAGGTCAGCCAGCGACTCGTGCTTTCCGGACGTGGGCGTCGGCTCGGAGAAGAACTCTGTGTTCAGCGCCGGGGAACTTGGTGTGCGGTGGAATGGCGAGGTAGGCAGGCGGAGGGTGTGGTTTGCTCCTCCTGGCCGCGCAAGCCCGGCTTTCTCACGCTGCTCCTCGGTCCAGTCGAGCAGGCCGGCAATGACCTGCAAGATCTGGAACTTCCGCGGATCCGAGCGGTCCAGGGAGAGGAAGTGGATGAAGTGGTTGGTAACGATTTGTCTGGCTCCTTGTCAGTAAACGGCTGCCCCCTAGGTTCGTACTTGAGAGACCAAAAGTAGAAGCATACCTATCAATCATCTCCTCCGGCTTCATCTTCTTGATATACTTGAGCGCCTTGGTCAAATGATCATTCAGCACAATAGCTTCATGCCTCAGCTTCCCAATCAATAGATTCTTCTCCTTCACCTCCCTCTCAAACGGCACCGTCCTCTCCAGCTCCTTCGCAAGGCCCTCCATCTCCCTCTCCGCCTTGGCCGCCTTCTCCTCGGCCTCTTGCGCCCGCTTCTTCAGCTCGGCGACCTGGCTCTCCGAGGTCTCGACCATCTCCCTCAACTCCCTCTTCCTCGCCTCTTGTATCTCCTGCAGCGCACGCTGTAGTCCGTCAACGGCCTGGCTGTGCGTGTCCCTCTCGTTCACGACGCGCTCGTACGCCTCCCGCACCGAGCCAACCTGCTCCTCCAAGTCGGCAACCTTATCGCTCAGGCTCTCGCGCATGCTCCGCTCCTCCATGGCAATGACCTCCCACTCGCCCATGGCAGCGGCAGTAGCTTCCAACTCCTGCTTCAGATGCGCTGTCTGCTGCGAGAGATCGTCCTTCTCCTTCAACCAGTTCTGCTGACTCAGACTACTCCTACTCCTCAGCCCGGCAAGCTCGCGCCCTTGCTCCGCCATCTCGCCCTTCAACCTCTCGACCTCGTCCTCCAGCGTCCTCTGGCCAGATTTCAAGTCCCCGTTCGCAGTCTTCAGCTCTTCGTTGGCGGCTTCCAGCTCCTCGACCCGCTGGTTGGCCTCGTCGAGCTCGGCCTTGTCGCGCTTGAGCCGGTCGCCCAGCGTCTCTTTTATCTTTTCGACCCGGCCCAGGAGGTTCTGGTACTGCGTCTCGGCGTGGTCTTTCGCCGCCTCGCTTTCCTCCAGGTCGGTGCGTAATTGCGACACCTCTTCCGCGTGCGAGGCGCTGAGGGATTCTAGCTGGCGCCGGAGCTGTTCGACTTCTTGCCGGAGGGCTTCGCGCTGGGCCGACATGGCTTCTAATTTTGCGGAGGTGGAGGATGACGAGGTCGGCGGTTCGTCTTGGTCTGCTGGTTTGGGCGGGTGATTGTGGCCATTTGTCATTGCTGCGGCTGCATGGCCGTTTGTGTTTGGGGTCGGATCGGGTTGGCCTGCTGGCTCGTCTTGGGAAGCTGACTGTTCCACAACTGGTGCTTCCGGCTCATCTGCGGACGCATCATCTTGCTCGGGTTGGTCGTCGGGCTGCTTTTGTTCTTCCACGGAGTCCTCCTTTTCTATCTCGGCGGCCGGCTTTGGCTTGTTCGCATTATTCTTCTTCTTTTTGTTGTTCTTCTTCTTGCCGGCGCCCGCTGAGGTAGTGACGATGTTAGCCTTCGAGATCCAAGGAGCTGCCGCTCGCTCGCAGATGTACGAACCTTGCGGAGCCGATTGGGCGGCTTCCGGAGACATGCTTCGATTGGTACACTAGTACACTGCTATAACGAATGGCATCGACGCGGGTCCGACTATCAGGACAAGATGCACACCGTCGTCGTCGTCGATTTGTTTACTCGCAGTGGAGCGCCGGCGTTTGGATCGTTGGAAACACTGGACCAACAACTTCCACGTAATCTTCTAGGGCGCTTTAGCGAGTTCATCTGAGTGGGATGTCCACTGTGGCACTCAGCACGACCAGAAAATCGGTTGAACAGCCGCCAGCTGGCAGAGGCTGGCCGTGCACTCGACAGCCGACACTCCAACGAGCTTAAAGCTACTCGAATTTTTTTCCCTTTTCCTTTTTCGATCTTTCTCTCTTCACCATATTTGACATCTTCTGCCAGCAGGCAACCGATTCAACGCCTTACAATGGCATTAATCTGCGTTCGTGTGGAAGTAGAGTATTGAAAGCGCGCTTTATAATTCTGGAGGCGTCCGAGCTGTCGCTCAATGGATCCTTCGGTTTCGCTATGTGCGTACATCCCATATTGCAGCCGTGCTGTATGTTGCACATATTTTGCGATCAGATGAAAGCAGTGGATCAGCTTGGTTGCCAATAGGGGCCTTTCATCCTTTCCTTCGAGGTGAGATTAAGTGTGGTGGTGGTTGGTATACAAAGTAAAGGAGCTCTGTAGTGTCTCGTCTGCGACATACACAGTGAAAGCTCAACCATGATGTTAAGCCAATGATGAATACCAAGCCAAACTCCAGGTTGCTGGGACTGATACTTGATATACTACGTACTGACAGGTAGGTTAAGCTCTCGAATAGATGGTCTAATCCTCAAAACCAATCCATTCCTCAAAGACTGCATTGGCCTTCTTGCCTCTCTTGCTTCTCGATCGCTTGACGAACTTCTCGACCACCTCGACTGGTACCTCTTCGGCCGGCTCAGCATCCTGGTCTGGCAAGTAATCCTCGACTTTCTAAGCCTTGGCCTTCTTGCCCTTCTTCTTGCTGGCACCCTTGGCCTTCTTGGTCTCTTTCGCCGGCGCCTCCTCCTCCGTCGCGGCAACCTCTTGCGGCTGCTCCTCGGTTACAGGCTCAATCGCCTTCTCAGCCTCCTTAACTTCGCTCTCAGCAGCCGGAGCCTCGATAGCCTTAGTCTCCTCCGCAGCCTCAACAGCCTTAGGCTTGGCCTCGGCGGCCTTCAGAGCAGGTGCCTCAAACTCGTACCCAATCTCCTTAAGCTTCTCGGCACGCGCAGATCTCCTCCTCTCCTCCTTGCCGATCTTGGCCTCCCACTTAGACTCGCTCAGCGGGCGCTCCAACTGCTTGCCCGCCATCTTGTTCCACGGAACCTTCTTGAACCGCCTGTTCGCGCCCTTCCAGAGGTCGTCGTGGATCTGCGAGTCGGGAACGAGCTTGCACCGCAGGATGTGACCGAAGAGGAGGTAGCCATCCATAGTCTTGGACACGACCTCAGCCGTAGAAGCCTCAGCGAACTCGATGAAAGCAAAATGCTTGCTCGCGCCAGTCTTCTTGTTGCGCGACAACCGCAGGCGGGTGATGGGGCCAAACTGGGAGAAGTACTGCCGCATCTCGTGCTCGTAGAAACCGTGGGGTATCCTGCCTACATAAACTGTGCCAGTGCCCGTTTTCTGGCCCTCTGTGATAGCTTTGCTGTCCGCCTTCTTGGCTTTGGGGATCTTGCCGACGTCCTGGCCCTCTTTGAAAGTGCTCTTGGTTGTGATCTCGGCCTCATCATCATCGCTGTCGAAGCGTGCCATCAGGTCTTTGGTCCTGTCATCGGCCTCTTCCACTTCTTCCTCAGGGGTCACAGCTTCTGGCTCCTCGACAGGCTCCTCCTTCTTGGATTTTGGCGATTTTGCTTCTACCTTCGATTTCTTGGCAGGCTTCTCTGTGGCTGCCTTCTTTGCGGCGGGCTTCGTTTTCGTCTCGGCGGCTTCCTTTACGGGCTTCTGCTTCTTGGCGGCAATGGGAGATGCAGCTGATGCATCCTCGGCAGCTGGACAAACAGATGTTAACTTCAATTGCAAGCAGTGTTGGACGGAGACAGGCCAGCTCACCCTTTCTCTTCGGCGCCGGAGCAGCCTTCGCAGCCTTCTTGGCAGGAGGCATGTCCTCAGCCTTAGCTGGAGGAGCCTTCTCTTTTCTCTTGCGAAGTTCTGCGGGCATATTAAGCGGTTGGCTGAGGTACAAGTTTAAATGGCGAGATGTCGAGATGTGAATGATGCAGTCCCAATGTGGGCGGATACGCCTGTTCAGCACGTTGGGAAATTCTCAGAAAATTTCTGGATTTTGCCAGAGGCGGTGACTGAGCTGCCACGCTAGTATACAGGGGTCTATTAGTCTATGCATGCTTCACCTTTAATCCTTCCTATCTTCATCAGGGCCATCACCATCGCAGCTCAGACTTATGCCTAATCGAATATCTCGAGATCAAAGAAGCGCATCATCCTGCAATGGTATCT